>OX122905.1:11917477-11927477 GCA_944738965.1 Nebria brevicollis
TATAGATATAGATATAGATATAGATATAGATATAGATATAGATATAGATATAGATATAGATATAGATATAGATATAGATATAGATATAGATATAGATATAGATATAGATATAGATATAGATATAGATATAGATATAGATATAGATATAGATATAGATATAGATATAGATATAGATATAGATATAGATATAGATATAGATATAGATATAGATATAGATATAGATATAGATATAGATATAGATATAGATATAGATATAGATATAGATATAGATATAGATATAGATATAGATATAGATATAGATATAGATATAGATATAGATATAGATATAGATATAGATATAGATATAGATATAGATATAGATATAGATATAGATATAGATATAGATATAGATATAGATATAGATATAGATATAGATATAGATATAGATATAGATATAGATATAGATATAGATATAGATATAGATATAGATATAGATATAGATATAGATATAGATATAGATATAGATATAGATATAGATATAGATATAGATATAGATATAGATATAGATATAGATATAGATATAGATATAGATATAGATATAGATATAGATATAGATATAGATATAGATATAGATATAGATATAGATATAGATATAGATATAGATATAGATATAGATATAGATATAGATATAGATATAGATATAGATATAGATATAGATATAGATATAGATATAGATATAGATATATGATATAGATATAGATATAGATATAGATATAGATATAGATATAGATATAGATATAGATATAGATATAGATATAGATATAGATATAGATATAGATATAGATATAGATATAGATATAGATATAGATATAGATATAGATATAGATATAGATATAGATATAGATATAGATATAGATATAGATATAGATATAGATATAGATATAGATATAGATATAGATATAGATATAGATATAGATATAGATATAGATATAGATATAGATATAGATATAGATATAGATATAGATATAGATATAGATATAGATATAGATATAGATATAGATATAGATATAGATATAGATATAGATATAGATATAGATATAGATATAGATATAGATATAGATATAGATATAGATATAGATATAGATATAGATATAGATATAGATATAGATATAGATATAGATATAGATATAGATATAGATATAGATATAGATATAGATATAGATATAGATATAGATATAGATATAGATATAGATATAGATATAGATATAGATATAGATATAGATATAGATATAGATATAGATATAGATATAGATATAGATATAGATATAGATATAGATATAGATATAGATATAGATATAGATATAGATATAGATATAGATATAGATATAGATATAGATATAGATATAGATATAGATATAGATATAGATATAGATATAGATATAGATATAGATATAGATATAGATATAGATATAGATATAGATATAGATATAGATATAGATATAGATATAGATATAGATATAGATATAGATATAGATATAGATATAGATATAGATATAGATATAGATATAGATATAGATATAGATATAGATATAGATATAGATATAGATATAGATATAGATATAGATATAGATATAGATATAGATATAGATATAGATATAGATATAGATATAGATATAGATATAGATATAGATATAGATATAGATATAGATATAGATATAGATATAGATATAGATATAGATATAGATATAGATATAGATATAGATATAGATATAGATATAGATATAGATATAGATATAGATATAGATATAGATATAGATATAGATATAGATATAGATATAGATATAGATATAGATATAGATATAGATATAGATATAGATATAGATATAGATATAGATATAGATATAGATATAGATATAGATATAGATATAGATATAGATATAGATATAGATATAGATATAGATATAGATATAGATATAGATATAGATATAGATATAGATATAGATATAGATATAGATATAGATATAGATATAGATATAGATATAGATATAGATATAGATATAGATATAGATATAGATATAGATATAGATATAGATATAGATATAGATATAGATATAGATATAGATATAGATATAGATATAGATATAGATATAGATATAGATATAGATATAGATATAGATATAGATATGGATATGGATATGGATATGGATATGGATATGGATATAGATATAGATATAGATATAGATATGATAGATATAGATATATAGATATAGATATAGATATAGATATAGATATAGATATAGATATAGATATAGATATAGATATAGATATAGATATAGATATAGATATAGATATAGATATAGATATAGATATAGATATAGATATAGATATAGATATAGATATAGATATAGATATAGATATAGATATAGATATAGATATAGATATAGATATAGATATAGATAGATATAGATATAGATATAGATATAGATATAGATATAGATATAGATATAGATATAGATATAGATATAGATATAGATATAGATATAGATATAGATATAGATATAGATATAGATATAGATATAGATATAGATATAGATATAGATATAGATATAGATATAGATATAGATATAGATATAGATATAGATATAGATATAGATATAGATATAGATATAGATATAGATATAGATATAGATATAGATATAGATATAGATATAGATATAGATATAGATATAGATATAGATATAGATATAGATATAGATATAGATATAGATATAGATATAGATATAGATATAGATATAGATATAGATATAGATATAGATATAGATATAGATATAGATATAGATATAGATATAGATATAGATATAGATATAGATATAGATATAGATATAGATATAGATATAGATATAGATATAGATATAGATATAGATATAGATATAGATATAGATATAGATATAGATATAGATATAGATATAGATATAGATATAGATATAGATATAGATATAGATATAGATATAGATATAGATATAGATATAGATATAGATATAGATATAGATATAGATATAGATATAGATATAGATATAGATATAGATATAGATATAGATATAGATATAGATATAGATATAGATATAGATATAGATATAGATATAGATATAGATATAGATATAGATATAGATATAGATATAGATATAGATATAGATATAGATATAGATATAGATATAGATATAGATATAGATAGATATAGATATAGATATAGATATAGATATAGATATAGATATAGATATAGATATAGATATAGATATAGATATAGATATAGATATAGATATAGATATAGATATAGATATAGATATAGATATAGATATAGATATAGATATAGATATAGATATAGATATAGATATAGATATAGATATAGATATAGATATAGATATAGATATAGATATAGATATAGATATAGATATAGATATAGATATAGATATAGATATAGATATAGATATAGATATAGATATAGATATAGATATAGATATAGATATAGATATAGATATAGATATAGATATAGATATAGATATAGATATAGATATAGATATAGATATAGATATAGATATAGATATAGATATAGATATAGATATAGATATAGATATAGATATAGATATAGATATAGATATAGATATAGATATAGATATAGATATAGATATAGATATAGATATAGATATAGATATAGATATAGATATAGATATAGATATAGATATAGATATAGATATAGATATAGATATAGATATAGATATAGATATAGATATAGATATAGATATAGATATAGATATAGATATAGATATAGATATATAGATATAGATATAGATATAGATATAGATATAGATATAGATATAGATATAGATATAGATATAGATATAGATATAGATATAGATATAGATATAGATATAGATATAGATATAGATATAGATATAGATATAGATATAGATATAGATATAGATATAGATATAGATATAGATATAGATATAGATATAGATATAGATATAGATATAGATATAGATATAGATATAGATATAGATATAGATATAGATATAGATATAGATATAGATATAGATATAGATATAGATATAGATATAGATATAGATATAGATATAGATATAGATATAGATATAGATATAGATATAGATATAGATATAGATATAGATATAGATATAGATATAGATATAGATATAGATATAGATATAGATATAGATATAGATATAGATATAGATATAGATATAGATATAGATATAGATATAGATATAGATATAGATATAGATATAGATATAGATATAGATATAGATATAGATATAGATATAGATATAGATATAGATATAGATATAGATATAGATATAGATATAGATATAGATATAGATATAGATATAGATATAGATATAGATATAGATATAGATATAGATATAGATATAGATATAGATATAGATATAGATATAGATATAGATATAGATATAGATATAGATATAGATATAGATATAGATATAGATATAGATATAGATATAGATATAGATATAGATATAGATATAGATATAGATATAGATATAGATATAGATATAGATATAGATATAGATATAGATATAGATATAGATATAGATATAGATATAGATATAGATATAGATATAGATATAGATATAGATATAGATATAGATATAGATATAGATATAGATATAGATATAGATATAGATATAGATATAGATATAGATATAGATATAGATATAGATATAGATATAGATATAGATATAGATATAGATATAGATATAGATATAGATATAGATATAGATAGATATAGATATAGATATAGATATAGATATAGATATAGATATAGATATAGATATAGATATAGATATAGATATAGATATAGATATAGATATAGATATAGATATAGATATAGATATAGATATAGATATAGATATAGATATAGATATAGATATAGATATAGATATAGATATAGATATAGATATAGATATAGATATAGATATAGATATAGATATAGATATAGATATAGATATAGATATAGATATAGATATAGATATAGATATAGATATAGATATAGATATAGATATAGATATAGATATAGATATAGATATAGATATAGATATAGATATAGATATAGATATAGATATAGATATAGATATAGATATAGATATAGATATAGATATAGATATAGATATAGATATAGATATAGATATAGATATAGATATAGATATAGATATAGATATAGATATAGATATAGATATAGATATAGATATAGATATAGATATAGATATAGATATAGATATAGATATAGATATAGATATAGATATAGATATAGATATAGATATAGATATAGATATAGATATAGATATAGATATAGATATAGATATAGATATAGATATAGATATAGATATAGATATAGATATAGATATAGATATAGATATAGATATAGATATAGATATAGATATAGATATAGATATAGATAGATATAGATATAGATATAGATATAGATATAGATATAGATATAGATATAGATATAGATATAGATATAGATATAGATATAGATATAGATATAGATATAGATATAGATATAGATATAGATATAGATATAGATATAGATATAGATATAGATATAGATATAGATATAGATATAGATATAGATATAGATATAGATATAGATATAGATATAGATATAGATATAGATATAGATATAGATATAGATATAGATATAGATAATATAGATATAGATATAGATATAGATAGATATAGATATAGATATAGATATAGATATAGATATAGATATAGATATAGATATAGATATAGATATAGATATAGATATAGATATAGATATAGATATAGATAGATATAGATATAGATATAGATATAGATATAGATATAGATATAGATATAGATATAGATATAAATAAAAGGTTTTAATATATTTATTAACAACATTATCCATAAAAGTTACTAAAACAACAAGAATTCCCTTTATAAACATAAATAAATAATATACATATAGCTCATCGGTATCGAAACCTGCTCTGTGAAGCACATTTTTCACATTTGTATCCGGTTTACATGAAGTAGAAAGATCGATTGGAGACAGATATATACTCTATCTTTCTATACGTTGGATAGACAGAGAAAGAGCGTGTAAAACATTTTGGTTAACTCTGGTTTGTACAACTTAGAAACGCCTATAGTTTGAAACATATAGTCTATATGCATTGTCCAATCAAATCGAGTGGGAGTCAACTATTTGTTTTATCGTTTGGAGACAGATATATACTCTCTCTTTCTATAGGTTAGATAGACAGAGAAAGAGCGTGTAAAAGATTTTGGTTAACTCTGGTTTGTACAACTAAGAGTCAATATGCATGCTCCAATCAAATCGATTGGGAGTCAACTATTTGTTTTAATTTGTAAATCTTGGTAGAGCATGCTCGATCCTTTTTTAACTTATAGTTTTATATGCTAATTATCGGAATCTTTCAGTCATACTAATAATATTTTTATTTAAAATGTAGTTTCTCTGTAGTATGACTGAAAGATTCCGATAATTAGTATATAAAACTATAAGTTAAAAAAGGATCGAGCATGCTCTATCAAGATTTACATATTAAAACAAATGGTTGACTCCCACTCGATTGATTGGAGCATGCATATTGAAGGAGGGTCTATAAGCTAATTAATGTTTCAACTATAGGCGTTTCTAGTTGTACAAAACCAGAGTTAACCAAAATGTTTTGCACTCTCGTTCTCTGTCTATCCAACGTATAGAAAGATAGAGTATATATCTGTCTCCAATCGATCTTTTCTACTTCATGTAAACCGGATACAAATATGAAAAATGTGCTTCACAGAGCAGATTTCGATACCGATGAGCTATATGTATATTATATTTATTTATGTTTATAAAGGGAATTCTTGTTGTTTTAGTAACTTTTATGGATAATGTTGTTAATAAATATATAAAACCTTTTATTTATATCTATATCTATATCTATATCTATATCTATATCTATATCTATATCTATATCTATATCTATATCTATATCTATATCTATATCTATATCTATATCTATATCTATATCTATATCTATATCTATATCTATATCTATATCTATATCTATATCTATATCTATATCTATATCTATATCTATATCTATATCTATATCTATATCTATATCTATATCTATATCTATATCTATATCTATATCTATATCTATATCTATATCTATATCTATATCTATATCCATATCTATATCCATATCTATATCCATATCTATATCCATATCTATATCTATATCTATATCTATATCTATATCTATATCTATATCTATATCTATATCTATATCTATATCTATATCTATATCTATATCTATATCTATATCTATATCTATATCTATATCTATATCTATATCTATATCTATATCTATATCTATATCTATATCTATATCTATATCTATATCTATATCTATATCTATATCTATATCTATATCTATATCTATATCTATATCTATATCTATATCTATATCTATATCTATATCTATATCTATATCTATATCTATATCTATATCTATATCTATATCTATATCTATATCTATATCTATATCTATATCTATATCTATATCTATATCTATATCTATATCTATATCTATATCTATATCTATATCTATATCTATATCTATATCTATATCTATATCTATATCTATATCTATATCTATATCTATATCTATATCTATATCTATATCTATATCTATATCTATATCTATATCTATATCTATATCTATATCTATATCTATATCTATATCTATATCTATATCTATATCTATATCTATATCTATATCTATATCTATATCTATATCTATATCTATATCTATATCTATATCTATATCTATATCTATATCTATATCTATATCTATATCTATATCTATATCTATATCTATATCTATATCTATATCTATATCTATATCTATATCTATATCTATATCTATATCTATATCTATATCTATATCTATATCTATATCTATATCTATATCTATATCTATATCTATATCTATATCTATATCTATATCTATATCTATATCTATATCTATATCTATATCTATATCTATATCTATATCTATATCTATATCTATATCTATATCTATATCTATATCTATATCTATATCTATATCTATATCTATATCTATATCTATATCTATATCTATATCTATATCTATATCTATATCTATATCTATATCTATATCTATATCTATATCTATATCTATATCTATATCTATATCTATATCTATATCTATATCTATATCTATATCTATATCTATATCTATATCTATATCTATATCTATATCTATATCTATATCTATATCTATATCTATATCTATATCTATATCTATATCTATATCTATATCTATATCTATATCTATATCTATATCTATATCTATATCTATATCTATATCTATATCTATATCTATATCTATATCTATATCTATATCTATATCTATATCTATATCTATATCTATATCTATATCTATATCTATATCTATATCTATATCTATATCTATATCTATATCTATATCTATATCTATATCTATATCTATATCTATATCTATATCTATATCTATATCTATATCTATATCTATATCTATATCTATATCTATATCTATATCTATATCTATATCTATATCTATATCTATATCTATATCTATATCTATATCTATATCTATATCTATATCTATATCTATATCTATATCTATATCTATATCTATATCTATATCTATATCTATATCTATATCTATATCTATATCTATATCTATATCTATATCTATATCTATATCTATATCTATATCTATATCTATATCTATATCTATATCTATATCTATATCTATATCTATATCTATATCTATATCTATATCTATATCTATATCTATATCTATATCTATATCTATATCTATATCTATATCTATATCTATATCTATATCTATATCTATATCTATATCTATATCTATATCTATATCTATATCTATATCTATATCTATATCTATATCTATATCTATATCTATATCTATATCTATATCTATATCTATATCTATATCTATATCTATATCTATATCTATATCTATATCTATATCTATATCTATATCTATATCTATATCTATATCTATATCTATATCTATATCTATATCTATATCTATATCTATATCTATATCTATATCTATATCTATATCTATATCTATATCTATATCTATATCTATATCTATATCTATATCTATATCTATATCTATATCTATATCTATATCTATATCTATATCTATATCTATATCTATATCTATATCTATATCTATATCTATATCTATATCTATATCTATATCTATATCTATATCTATATCTATATCTATATCTATATCTATATCTATATCTATATCTATATCTATATCTATATCTATATCTATATCTATATCTATATCTATATCTATATCTATATCTATATCTATATCTATATCTATATCTATATCTATATCTATATCTATATCTATATCTATATCTATATCTATATCTATATCTATATCTATATCTATATCTATATCTATATCTATATCTATATCTATATCTATATCTATATCTATATCTATATCTATATCTATATCTATATCTATATCTATATCTATATCTATATCTATATCTATATCTATATCTATATCTATATCTATATCTATATCTATATCTATATCTATATCTATATCTATATCTATATCTATATCTATATCTATATCTATATCTATATCTATATCTATATCTATATCTATATCTATATCTATATCTATATCTATATCTATATCTATATCTATATCTATATCTATATCTATATCTATATCTATATCTATATCTATATCTATATCTATATCTATATCTATATCTATATCTATATCTATATCTATATCTATATCTATATCTATATCTATATCTATATCTATATCTATATCTATATCTATATCTATATCTATATCTA